>QNQO01009660.1:0-23130 GCA_003290165.1 Berberis thunbergii | reverse complement strand
TCACCAACATAAGTGCTTTCTCACACCATTTTACTCTCCCACGCCACCATACTTTCCCACACCACCTATATAAACAAAAAACCAACATTTTCCCCTCCCATTCAAATCAAAACGCAATTTTCCCTCCCACATTCAAATCTTTTGCAAATTTCTCCTCACATTCAAATCGAAACCAGTCTCCTCCCTCTCCCTCGAAAATCTCTCAAATCCCCAAAACGCAACCTCTCAAAAACTCCAACTCTCAAACGCACAAAACACCACCTCTCTTGCGACTCCAACTCTTCTGTAAGTGAGCCATCCATTTTATCTTTGGGTTTAAGATTTTTGTTTGGATTGTAAGTTAGCCATCCATTGTTTTGTTTTGTGCATTTGTGTATTTGTTTCCATCTTTAAAGTAGAATTGTATATTTGTTATATTTTTGTGCATTTATCGTTTAGTTCATCTTAGTAATGAAAGTAATTGTGAAGGCAGATTTGGTGGTCACTAGGGCTCCAAATTGGTATTATCTTATTAGAATGTAGGGAAATGAGATATATAGTGTTGTTTTACATCAAAATCGTGTAAGTTAGAAGTGGTTGGTAACCCTCGCATTGGCTAAAGTATTGCTTAAAATTAATAAATTTTATTGTACAAATACATTGACTTGAAGTATTTGTTTCCTTTTATTTGAAGGTTCATTATCTCTTCTGTTGGTCGTGATGTTTGTGGGGATGATCGAGGTAATAGAGTTCAAAGACAATCTATGACAGTGCCTCACCAAAAACAGAGAGTAGAAAAGGCACAAAACAGGTAGAAGAACGAAAAAAAATGGAAAAAATAGGGAGGAGGAAGTGAAGAAAAAAGCTAGAGAAGTAAATGGGGATTCAAATAGATGCTCAAGAAGTATGTAGACAAGTAATTGTATCGGAAAGTCTACCCCAATCAGAATGGAAAACAGGTTGGAGTGGTGCAGGTGTTGGACATGAAGATGAGGAGTTAGAGGAGGGTGAGAATGTACCTGTGGATGATGAGGAAGCAGTGGATGATGAAGAAACAACTGTAGAGGAGGGTAAAAAGAAGAAGATGCTAGATGAGATTCTTATCCCGGTGGTCCCGTGGATTGTTCCATATTAGACGATTACCATGGACACATTTCTCGTGCCATTTGGATGGTGAGTAGGTAAGTTAATAGTTTTAGTTGGTTAAATTTATATAAGCGTGTTATTTTATATATTTGGACATTGAATTACTTAATGTATATGTTTCTTGTATTTAGGACGAGGCGCATCAATATAGGAACTTATTAGATTAGAATTTGAAACATGAGCCGAAAGAAGTAAAGAGAATGATCTACAATAGTGGTCTATATCCCTTGATTCAATATTGTAAGGATCGTCTTGATAAGGTGACCATTTCTGTTTTCGTGGAGCATTGGTAATCTGAAACCAACACTTTCCACCTACCTTTTGGAGATATGAGCACACCCTCGACGACGTCTACCGTATAACTCATTTGTCGATTGTTGGTAAGCCGGTTAGAACATCGATAAAGATGACGATAGATGAACGTGTTACATTATTGGTGAATGGTTTGAGGATTAAAAATAAAGAAGCAAATGTCCATGTCAAGAAGAATGGCAGATCTATGGAAATGAAGTTTATTTAGAACCACTGTTGTGGAAAAAGCTACGTAAGCTGATTCTCTTCAAAGGAAAAACAAGTGTGTAGGGGTTACTTGTTATTTCTTCTAAGTATGACTATATTTACTGATAAAAGTGGAACAAATGTTCATATTGAATTATTAATCGTAGATGCCGAGGAAGGTGGATGTTGTTAAAAATATGCACGGGGCACAGGAGCTTGTGGCATTCTCTGTTTTCATCAGGGGCGGTGCTAGCAGAGAGGGAACACGGATATATTGCCTCTTTTGGAGGTATGTTTCGAATTTTTTTATTTTGTTAATTACCCTCATATTTTCGTTTATAGGTATGAATATATGATTACTTCAGACTTTGGGGTAATGCAAAATTGAAGTGGGATTCTAAACTCCCCACCATGGCTAAGTGGGAACCCCCACAAATTGCAGGGGTTTTGGTCGAACAAATCATCACTCTTAGGAGCATCTCGATGATATGTCTCTTGAAGAAGGTAAAAATGCATCTTTAAGTTCAATAATAAATTTTGTATGTGTCATTTATTAATTAGTTTAAATTATTATAATTTGCAGGTACTTTGGGACCCTTACGTGGTGTCCAAGGGAAACACTCCCCTTCATGACATCACATGGTTCATAGGATGTTTTGTTATGCCTCGACGTAAAAGACCCTATCAACCCCGATTAGAGTTATGAGACAAATGAGAAAGGTACAAGATTCATCCCAACTCTTCCAATCCAAGCCCATTCAAGATAGAACTCGACCCTGGCAAACACTATTCCGTGAAGTACGAAGTTTTGTCTTCGATCATTTAAGGTGACATTACCATGTCGTGCCAACTAACCAACAAGGTGCTCCCATTGAAGTTTCCATGGGACTATAGAGAGGATTACTTGGACTAGGGTTCACCGCATTAGCCATATCTTCGTACAACCACCGAACAAGAAGAGAAGTCATCTTCTAAAAACATTTTTTTTCAAACAAGGAGGTAATTATAAACATTTTACACTTATAGAGATCTAAAATTTACATGTTTGCACTAACATCTAATGTTTATCTGCAGAATTGCCATTGATGAGACTCGTAAGGTGGTCAATGCCTCTATTGAAGAGAAGGGGGAATGTCGATAATGTTACGTTTGCTCGCATGACAAAATAGAGTATGGGATTTGCTAGAAGAAATGTCTACGCCTATTACCTTGGAACAGAGGAAGAAGAGCCTGACTACATCCAGTGTTGATAGCGATGAAAATTGGTGGATAGATGAAGTGAGCGAAGACAGCAAATCGAGGCATGAACAAAGACATTGTTGTTCGGAGGTAAAAATAAGTAGTGTTGTTCATGTAATTTTTCAAAATTAATTGTTTCCATTTTTTAAACTTCGGAAATATTTGTTAACAAGTTAAGGTTTTTACTTATCTTGATATTGATTGTTCCATTTGTAAAGAAACAAAAAAAGTGTTATTATTCATATAAAGATTTGATACCATCATAAGTCTAGCAAAAAGAATGACCACAATGACTGGAGATTTGTTATTCAAATATGTTGTTGGGCAAAAAATCAAAGTCCATGTACTAAAAAAACCCTTAATCGAATGCCAAAACTGATTTGGCTATGGCTAGAAGTGTTATTATCCGTGATGGTAAAGAGCGGTTAATAAAGTGAGATTAGAGCACAATCATCACTTAAGTCCAGCAAAAATCTAAATTTTTTGTGATTAGCCGTAGCATGGAGAGGAATGTCCAAATGAGAATTATAAATAATGATATATGGTAGGGATGCGGCCAAATAAAACTAAAACATTGTGTTGATTAAAATTGGTGGCCATGAGAATATTTCATTTACACAAAGAGACCACATTTTTCTCTTGAAAATAAAAATTTAAGGCTTGTGAGGGTGATGCCTTGGCACTTAAAGAGTTAATTTGTGAAAATGTAAGACAACAATCCAATTTTTTTATGAAATGCATTTTGCCCATTGGTAGTGTTCAATTATCACGGAGAGTCTATTATCTTTAATTGTGTATTGTTATGCAGTGAAACTATTGAGGAAGTTTGTTTAACTTTTCAAAAGTTTTGTTGATTTTTAAGAATGAGAAAGCTATACATGAATTAATCGTCAACCAAGATAACTGATGATACACCGAAATGGTTTCTCTTGTGCATCGTACACGTGTCATGGATGATCTCGAGAAATGGTAGGCCCAAGCATCAGAGCAAACACTAATCGACCAAGTGGTTCCAGCCTGCACAACACAGTCCACCCAATGACCCGAAATCATTAAAGTCTGCTAAGCCCACACGTCTCACAACAATCTTCAAATACCCAAAAGCCCAGTATCTCAAGGATCAGTTTCGGACATGCAAGACAACATCACTTTGCTTCAACTAGGAAACAAATTCCAGAGAATATATCACACATGGAGACTTCTATCTATGCTTACTCTCGGAATGGGAACTATTTCCTGAGTATCTATGAGCACAACGGCTAACATGAAAAACTCCCATTCACAGCACGACTCCCAATTAGATAAGGATCTCCACGAAGATCTTCTTTCCTAAACTACGCCATTGATGACCTGGTTGAATAATAAGACATGAGGTTGGTAATCTAAGGTACGCTATAATTTCCCTATTTACAACATTACATCTTCCTCCAATCCTGTCTAACTTTAGCATCGGAGTGCCAATTCGACCACAACAACGGGTGGTAACGTGGCTCACGTGCGTTCCTTGTGCAGGTCAAGGTCAAAACAGGGAGTGAAATCGATTGGATCAGTTTGGCGCCCGTTTGTGGGGACCCGACAAAGTTCTCAACCTTTCACTAGCATCATCTCTCTTCAAAATACAAAGTGATGGTGACCACCAGATCACAATAACAATGAAGAACAAGGGTAATAACGATCTCCCTAGCAAGTAAAGAGTCCCCTGGTGGATATTGGAAGCTTATTGAACGTCTATTCTCCACACGTTCCACAACATGCAACTAAAGGAAAAAACATTGACCCCTGTAACCGTCCAATGATCGATTTCAAGCGACGAAAATCGCTTCCCAGTGGAAAAATACAACTAACAGCGGTAGCAGGGGAGATGCCGAATCAAGAAACTTTGTTTCTAGAATTCATAGTGATCGACGCACCTTCAGCATATAATGATGTCCTAGGGAGACCCTGGATACACCAAATGGAGCTGCAGTCTCCACTCTATACCAAGCATCAAATATTCGATAAACCAAACAGTCGGTACGTTAAGAGGTGACAGTAGTCGCCAGAGAATGTCAGTGCATGACGACACTACTATCGAAGTAAATTCTCAGTTAACAGCTGGGCCCGCAACTAAGATGTCTCTCAATCTCGCTCGAGAAGCCGAGGAAGAAAAACTTATCCCAGACGACGAAGCTCCTGCAAGCCCGCAAGGCTGGCCCAACGCCGGCTAACTAAAAGAAGAAACCATCACGGTCTACCTCGACAACCCTCTCAACAGCAGGGCTATCCAAATAGGTTCCCACTTGAGCAAAGAATTGCAGAAAACTCACAGGGCCTGCTACAGCAGAACCAAGACGTTTTTGCTTGGACCATCGATACATGGTGGGAATCACCCGTCAAGAATCACTCATTGCCTAGAGGTGGATCCACGAGGAAAACCAACGACAGAAGAGGCCCGTGGCGCCCAAGAGAAATGCAATCATAAATGAGTAGGTGCAACAGCTAATCAATGCGGACATGATCAAGGAAGCACGATACCCACACTGGCTGACAAATACTATTTTGGTAAAAAAAGAAAAAATGGGAAATGAAAGAGTGTGTGTAGACTACACAGACCTAAAGAAACTCTGCCCGAAGGACAACTTCCCGTTCCCCTGCATTGATCAGATCGTGGACGCTACATCCGGGCACAACCTACCAAACTTCCTTGGATGCCTACTCAACTACAATCAAATATTAATGCACCCCATATCAAGAGAAAACTTATTTCATAACTAAGAGTGGAATATATTGTTACATGATGATGTCGTTCGGCTGAAGAACATAGCTGCTACATTATAACAACTGGTAAACCAAATGCTCAGAAAATGTCAGATGAAACTCAACCCACAGAAGTGTATGTTCGGAGTTGAGTCTGAAAAAATTCCTAGGCTATATAGTGAACAAGAGAAGAATCAAAGTTGATCCAAAACAGATTCAAGCCCTCTTGACATGAAAGCCCCTGCTAACATCAAATATGTTCAAAGCATGTCTAGGAGGTGTTGCAACACTCAATAGGATCATCCGACGAATGTCTTCCTTTTTAAAATACTAAGAGGAAGAAAAGGATTATCGTGAGACGAAGAGTGCAAACAAGCCTTCCAGAGCCTTAAAGCATACATGGAGAGCCCATAGCTACTCTCAAAACCGGCGACAGGGGAAACACTCTACTTATACTTGTATGTGTCCAAGCACGTCGTCCGCTCAGCCCTCGTACGTGACGACCGGAGAATCCAGAGATCAGTGTACTATGCCAGCAAAACCTTATTGGAAACAGAAACACACTACCCTGACCTGGAGAAATTTGCCTTGGCATTAGTTGTATCCTCAAGAAAACTAAGTTTATTTCAGGCCTACTCTATATAAAAGTTCTAACCAAGTACCCCGCTCAGCTCGGTGCTGTTTCAACCAGAGCTATCCGGCAGGATGGTGAAGTGGTCAGTAGAACTTGGGCAGTTCGATATAAGCTATGCTCCAAGAGTCGCCATCAAAGCCCAAGCACTAGTGGACTGCCTCACCGAGTTTACTGGCGGGAAGAACTAAAGACAGACTTTTAGGCCTCAGATTCAAAACATCCAGGAATGGACCCTGCGTTACGACGAATCGTCGACAAGAAAAGCAAGCGAAGCGGGGTCACACTCCACTTCCAAGCAGCTTTACCCTAGAAAAAAGCCATTAGATTCAGTTTTCCCCGCTTCAAAACAACAAGGCTGAATACGGGGCCCTCATGTCTGGCCAGAAGCTACGCTTTGGCGATCGGGATAGATCACCTAATGGCATTAGAGTGACTCAAGGCTGGTAGTCAACTAGGTCAAAGGAGATTTCAACAGCAAGGACCCCCGCGTCATAGCCTACCGTGAAAAGGTAACTCCGCGCAATGAGTGGACTCAAAAGGCGCGAGCTCATTAATGCCCCTGAGATGACAATAAAGAGTTGACACGCTAGCTAGAAACCTCAACCTCTACCGAAGTCTCAAGCGGCCTCATTGAATATCAAGAACGATTAGGCCTTGACGAAGAATAACCCAAAGATGTTTGCACACGAGCACATCGCCGGAATTGGATGACTCCAATCCTTGAAGTATATCGCAACCGAAACCCTACAGACCAAGAAGGTCAATAGCAAGAAGACTAAAAAACAGAGCAGCGAGGTACAGTCTCCTAAACGACAAGTTATACACGAAATTAGTGACAGAACCCCTGCTTCGATGTCTGTCACCTCCAGAGGAAGATCAAGTCTTGAGAAGATTCACGACGGCATATGCAAAAATCATCCGGTGGTAGAACCCTCGCCCACAAAGCTTTAACCTTGGGATACTATTGACCGACGATGCAACGAGACACTAAAGATACTTTTCACAAATGTGACAAATGTCAGAGGTTTGCACCGTACACGCATCACGCCTGCCCAGCCAATGATGAATCTGGCCATTCGCTCAATGGGGATGGATATCATCGGACTGCTCCCAGCATCATCCGGTAAAAAGTTCCTTATTGTGGCAGTCTACTACTTCACCAAGTGGGTCTAAGCCAACCCCTATGCAAAATAGGGCAGGTCCAGATAGAGAAATTCATATGGGCAACCATCGTTTGTAGATTTGGCATCCCTAGAGTATTGGTCAGCGACAGTGAAACTTCATTCGACGGTATCAAGATAAACATTGTGCAAAAGTTTGAACATCAATCACCAGTTCTCCTCGCCAGGGCACCCACAAGCGAACGACCAAGGCGAAGGTTACCAACCGAACAATCCTGGAAGCGATCAAAATAAAGCTTGACGCAACCAAAGGGAAATGGGTTCCAGAGCTTTTGGGAATACTCTGGGCATGTCAGACAACCAAAATAATCCCTATCGCAGAACACCCTTCGCCCTAGCATACGAGTCAGAAGCCATGGTTCGGGTAGAACTCGAAGTACCAATAGACAATGATCGTCAAACTTATTAGGTAAGCTTAGTCAGCTCGCGACTAATGATGATGACTTTTGGTACCCAACATCTAGTCCGCTGCGCATAAACGATGACCGGTGGAGGAATTGGGAGTCTATTTAGCGCTCATACGTCTGATGACGGCGACTCGCCAAGGGATCATTGCTCTCCAAAACAATGATCACCGAACATATCAGGTAAGCTTAGTCCAGCTTCTGGTGCCCAAGGCCTAGTCCGCTGTTTGCAAACGATGACGGCCAAGGAAGTGGGAGTCTAGTCAGCGCTCATACACTTGATAACGACGACTCGCCAAGGGATCATTGCTCTCCAACAGACAATGATTGCCAAACTTACCAGGTAAGCTTAGTCAGTTCGCGACTGATGACGATGGCTTATGGTGTCCAACACCCAATCCGCTGTGTGTGGACGATGATGGCCAAGGAAGTTGGAGTCTAGTCAATGCTCATACGCTTGATGATGACGACTCATCAAAGGACATTGTTTTTCCAATAGACAATGATCGTCAGACGTACTAGGTAAGCTTAGTCAGTTCGCAACTGATGATGATGACTTTTGGTACCCAACGCCCAATCCGCTGCGCGCGGATGATGACGACCGAGGAAGTGGGAGTCTAATCAGCGCTTATACGCCTGATGACGATGACTCGCCAAAGGATCATTGGCTCCGTAATGCGACAACCTTTGGAGCACCCCAATGCCCAGTCTACAATACATAGACAATGGTCTTTAAACGCATATTCGGTGGTACCGCGGGTTGTAGTGGCAGCTCGTTAGGGACCACAACAGCTCACCCATGAGCGAGAACAGCTAAAAGCAGTCAGCTACGACACGACTCAGTTGATGCACACAAACGATCTGCCAAAACTTCCATGGCCTAAAAGTATGAATTCTGCAGTCTACAAAACTTTTAAAAAAGACACTATGACACGACAATACAAGACAAAAGGCAAAAAAAAAAACACGACTTATTAAAAAAAATTGTTTGTCTTTGTCCTTAGAAGGACGTTACAACTATTTCAAAGTAGCAAGGGGTGAAACACTTTCCTTAGTAGCCTGTCCCACAAGGCCAGAACTTTCTTCTTGCATGATGGTTACAAAAGCAGCCCTCCTATAATGGGTAAAGTACAGGTCGATGTTGGGGTATTTTTTTCTGATGAGCTCCAGAAGCTCCATTCTGCCCTGGATAACCTCTGATGAGATTTTTGGCCTCCGACCCAAAGTGCCGAAATCCACCACGCCTACAAAAGCAACATAGTGCGAACGCTCCTTTAACAGTTAACGTTCTACCTCGCGGACACGATGAAGCCCCTCAGCGACCTTGGACTCAAGCTGTCGTCGTGTAACGACCCACTCCATTTTTGTCCGCTTCCTCTCAGCAACATGGGCTTGCAGATCAAATGACCACTTGTCCATGACAACATCTAAGCGTTCCAACTTAGCATGGGCCCGTCTCAGCTCGGCACGGGTCAAAGCCAAGTCGAATTCAGCCAACCTCAGTTGAGCCATTATGATTGCGAATTGTGCGTCAGACGCAGACACCGCGGCTCGCACGACCCCCAAGTTGTAGCAACACCAGAGTTCTGTAGTTGATCAGTCAAGGAATCCACCCAGTGGAGAGCCTCCGACTACAACACTTGTAAGTCGGCGAAAGACTTTTCCAAAACAAGAACTTTTTCGCGATCATTAGGATGCAGCCCAATGGGACCATGTGACTCAAGAGCGCAATCCTTTGTCGCGGACCCATGGTGACTCACAGTGTCTACACCTGGTCCAATGCGCTCTCCTTCCACCACAACTGGGGAGACAACAATGTTAAGCGAGAGCCGACGATCCCCTGAAATGGCCTCTAGGGCATAGGAGGGCAATTTGCGCTTCGCAACGGCTGTCACGTTCTCTGGCAAGGACAGAGGTTCGGAAGAAGAAACAACATGGATAGAGTGCTGCCTCCGCTTCGGAACAACAACAGGAGGCACGCTCGCTTCCAGTTCCGCCAACCTAGTCAGACTAGGCATGGCCAAGTTCATTTCCTCGAACGATAGCCGACAACCGCTTCAGGCGGTGAACCTGTCGCAACAAGAACGTCTTGAGAACACCGTAACAATTCGTTCCCCACAATATACCTGACATTATGACATCCTCAACAGACATCAACGAGAGTTTGATGAACTCCCTTTCTATCCATTTTTCCTCCCCAGTGAGAATCGAAACCTCAAACTTCCTTGAAAAAAGAAATGATGTATCAAATCAACATTGAATCCGAGAACAAGAAAACGAGATAGTAATGAAGAAACTTATTGAGGTCAAACTGAAGTATCTCTGGACTCGACGACTTTCGAACTTGAAATACGAAGAATTCGCTGAAGCCAAAAACCAATACTTCATCCAGGGCTCAACATCATCCGCTACCAGACGCAAGCAAGAAGGGTTATTTAGTATGCAAAGGCCCCTAAAGTGCAACCGAGTGGCAGTCAGATGAGGAATTATCGTTGGGGTTAGATGAAGGTCAACATCGTGCGCTCGGAGAAGTATCACAGTCAAAATCTTGAGCCCACCCGGGACCAGTTACACGGGAGGCATGCGAATAGAAAAGAAGAGCCAAATATCGTCTGGCACTGCAAATAGAAGCCCAAATTCAAACATGCCCCACTGCAACCCTATGTACCCCTAAGGGGGTGAAGACGGAGCCCTATCCACGAGCGCATGAATAACTTCCAAGTCCCCTGGAATATGATACAGACTCTGAAGCCTGGTTAACTTAATTTCATCAACTAGGCTATTTTGAAAAACTTGAGGTAGGTAAAGGACAACAACAACTGCTTAGAAGTAAGCTCAACATTATCTGCCATTGATAGAAAGTGCAAATTGAGTTCTATAGAAGCACAATCGCACAAAGAACAATGCATAAAGTAACATGAGAGATCCTCTTCAAAGCGACGACTATTTATAAAGAATATAAACTGTACTTTTTCTCATTGAGCAATCGCGCATTCATTAATGCTATGCACCGCTCGAGACAATGCTCCGGGTTCAATTATCACGACAATACATTTACTTTTCAGAGATTCAGTGGACCGAATAGACACCACACTAACTCGGGACGAGTAGCTGATGATACATCGAAACAGTCAATTTTCTGCACCGTGTCATGATCATCTTGAGAAATTGTAGGCCCGAGCGTATGCCCAACAATGATCCGGCCCAAGCGGTTCTAAGCTCACATAGCATAATCTGCTATATGAACCCGAAATCATTACAACTTCCTAAGCCCACACGTCTCACAATTATCCTCAATACCCATAAGCCCTGCTAAGGCAAGTATCTCGAGGATTAGCTTCGGACAGGCAAGACAGCAGCACGGTGCTTCCAACTAGGAAGCAAATTCCAAAGTATATATCACACATAGAGACTTATATCTATGGACTACTCTCAAAATGGAAACTATCTCCCACGTATCTAGGAGCACAAGGCTAACGTGAAAACTCCCCTTCACAGCACGACTCCTAATTAGAGAAAGATCTCCAAAAAGATCTTCTTCCCTAAACTACGTAATCGATGGCCTGGTCGAACCAGGACTCAAGCATTATAAATATGACATGAGGTTTGTAAGCTAAGGTACGCTACAAATTTCCTGTTTACAACATTACGCCTTCCTCAAATCCCTGTCTGACTTTAGCATCGGAGTGTCATCGACCACTACAATGGTGATCCATGGCTCATGTGTGTTCCTTGTGCAATTTAGCAGGGAGCAAAAATCAATTGCAAGTCAAGGTCAAAGTTGGGAGCGAAAATCAATTGCATCAATTACAATGAAGATGCCTATTGAAATTTTGTTTCTTAACACACGTCACAGATGGTGCATATGACACATTATGAAGAAGTTGGCTTAAAATTCAGTGGATTCAATGAATATTAGGGCATCAAGGATTTTGAACAAAGATGGTCATACTCCTCAACAACTATATGTTTGTCTAAAAAAATTGTTGGGTGGTTGGTTTTTCTTAGAAATACATTTTGGGCAGAAATGTCGCTGACTCAAAGATGTGAAAGCATCAATGTTTTATTTGATGGGTATGTGAACTTAAAGACCACATGAAAGTGATTTGTTGAACAATATGAGAATGCATTTCGTAGTAAGGTGCTAAAAGAGACTAAAGTCGATTATCATTTATTTCATCGTTAGATTCCATGCATGACCCAGACGAGGGGGGCATTTGTCGCGTCACTTTCAAAGTACTTAACATGCAAGAATAAGACGTAAACAGTAAGTGTAACCGTTAGTTACTTGAGTTTAGGGGAATGTTATGCAGACGTGCCTTGGCAGTAATGATTCAGAAGGAAATTACTTGGTTATCAGATAAATACATTCTTAGAAAGTATATGAAAGATGTGAAGATATGTCATAACAAGGTGAATATTGTGTAATTTAACTAGACCATGAACCCCCAAAATGAACGGAATGATAGGATGTCCAATGCCTTTTCTATACTAGCAGATGGGGCAAACGATTATGAAAGTACAACAAAGAGATGGAAAAAGACATTGAGGCGTCGATGAAGGAAATAAAGTTTAATTTGTTATTCTCTTGAAGTAGTCTCGACAATCCATGGTCGTAAAAATAGTGTGACCATTCATGAACCTGTGATGGTTTCTGATGATACATCAAACCGTCATCTGATCAGCATCGTACGTGTGTCATGATAATCTCGTTAACAGAACAAAGCAGCCCAATTGCATGTTCAATCCAGTGAGACCCAGACAACATTAAGCCCACTAATGGCAAATTCCAGAATGTTGGACTCGACTTGCAATGCCTTAATAAGCCCATGTGTCATGCGGTCAAACCCAATACTTGTAAGCCCTGACAAGGAAAGTATATGGGGGATCGACTCAAGAGAGGCAGGCCAGCAATACATCAGTTCCGACTTGGATACAAATATTAGAATATAAGTAGGGCAAAGGAACTTCCTTGCATGGACAACACTCAGAAAGGGGAACTTCTCCCGCAGATCTAGGAGCACAAGTTTTGTAGAAAACCTGCCCTAAAGACAGCTCCCAAATAGGAAAGGATCTCCAACAAGATCTTTTTTCTTAAACGGCGCCATCAAAGGGAGATCCTTAGCCTTATCTAACTTACTCTCTCACACTATAAAAGGAAGATAAGGTTGACGAACTAAGGAACGTTACAAAAACTCAATTTACAACTTTAAGTCTCTCCTAAGCCTTATCTAACTTAAGCATCGGAGTGCCATCGGCTGCCACACGATGGTCTTTGGCTCACGTATGCTATTTGTGTAGGTCTAGGTAAAGGCGAGGAATGAAAGAAGGAATCGACTACATCAATTTGGCATTGTGGGGAACAATAGAGTTCCTCAGAAGAAATAGTAGTACCACCTTTCCCAGATAACCAAAAAGACTGTGACAACAAGGTCTCGCAATAATGAAGATGTTGTGAAACCCTCGAACGCTCAAACCAGTATAGCGCCGCTTGCTCCGGCGGAGCCACCGCCGCTGGAGGAACCCTCTCAAACCTCGATGCCAATGGCAGCCACAGCAGACCCAAGGGTGAATCTATTGTCAACCCAGATGCAACAAATCGCAAAGGCGCTGGAGGCACTCAAACAACGAAATCCTCCACCCATAAAAGAAGACTGCGAGCAGCGAAAAACCTAGTCCCCAGAGAGTTTCAGAGAACACGTTTAGGAGAGCCGTGTAGCCCCAACAACTAGTCAATGGACCAGAGGTGGAGGTGTAATATCTGCGTTTAAAAAAAAATTGGGCCGGGTGTACTCAATTAATGTGGTGGGGGCACATAGCCACCCACCATTTAAACACAACCCCCCTTTTCTTTCTCCTCTTTTTTTTCTTTCCAGTGGGCGACGTGACGAGCTCTTCTTCTTCTTCTCAAACAGATTTTCGGCAATTTTGTTGATTTTCGTACCCCAATCTCACCTCCTCCTCCTCATATTTCTTCCTCTCTTCGTTTCTCTGTTGGTTTTTTGCCAAAAAAAAAAATCAGTTTTCACATTTGGGTTTGGTGTTGGCTTGTTTGATCGGTTTTGTAGCTCCGATCAGCCGTGGAGGGGCCTTGGTGGTGTCATTTGGAGCCCTTAGAACCGACATGCAAGGTTGATTTTGGGGTTGGCCGAATTTTTCAAAAAAATCAGGGTGCATGTTCGTTTTGAGGATTCTTCGGCATGAATTTGGGCTTTGGGTGCGTGGGTGAGCCTCACATTCGTGACTCCGAGTGTCCTTAGACCCATTTCCGGTCTGTTGTGCAGTTTGGATGCGATCAGACCGGAGTAGGGAGGGTTTCGGCGCGTTTTTGCCAGATTTTGGGTTTCGGCGGGGTGTTTGCCGAATTTTTATTGCCTGTAAGTTTTTCTTTCAGTCGCGCGCCGCTTGTAATTTATTTATTTTTTTCAGTTTTCGGCTAGTTTACTCATTTTCGAGTCCGCCTTGCAGTTTTAAAATTTATGTGGTCCCGCATTATTGGTTTTGCGAGTTAGGAGCTTCAACCGGTAGAATTGGGTTTTGAAAACCCATTTCGCTCAGGTGAGTGGAATTATAATATTTATTTTGATAAATAATTATTTGAAACCCTGAATTTACTTTTTACATTATACCGTCGATTGTGTATAATTGAATCCCAATCCGAAATTTGGGGTTTTCAGATATTTCGATAATTGTGTTGGTTATTGGTGAATGAATTATGTATTGGGTTTCCTGAAAGCATGATATACTTGAATGAAATCGAATAATGAATGAATTTTGGGGGTAATTAGGCTTTGGTGTAATGACATTGGACTTGTATGCTTTGTTTTCGAGTTTGCATAGTATGTCATGTTTTACCGTGGATTGCCGAGTCTTGAGCATGTATGATAATTGACTCGAATAAATTTATCGTGGTGAATTGGGTCATGTTGGGACCCTGGCATAGTCGTGGTTCTATAAAAATTGCCGAATTGATTATGATTGAACGTCTGTTACCATTGACTATGTACATACTCGTCATTTGTGCATGTGGATATTAGTATAAGTGTCTTTACCCCGCTATAATGGATGTTGTGCCGATGCTTAGGAGCTTGCTCGCATCGTGAGTTGGATGGTGTTTGAGATGACTCGCACCAGACATTGAGGACGCTATTGCATGTGGCAAGCTTGCTGAGGTGCGGTGAACTCCCGCACGCACTTGCCACTATAAAGTGCAGTAGGATGGGTCCCGGAGGACGTGCTTTGGAGATTACTCGCTTTACCTCCCAGCGCGCTTGAGTTTGATTGTGTTCGGTTGGCCATGACACCCCATTAGGATACAAACAAGCCCGAAGTGGTACTGGTGCACGTTGTGGGATGTGTCTGGGTGAGACACATTCGTAGGGTATGCGGATACGTACGATATGAGACACTTATACAAAATTTTACTCGATTTTTGGTTTCGACTTGATTGCTATACCTAGGAGACTAGGAAGAATTATGAGATTGTCTTTATTTTCATCGCTTGATATTTACCATGTTTGAATCACGTGTAATGATCGGCATATATCGTAAACTTGTAGTTATTGTGGAATCTGAAATGTTTGTGTTGTTGCTTGAACTTAGAAACATTATCCTTAGAGACACAGTCTGATTTAGATTTCAGAATTTGTTGCTTATTCATTGTTGTGTGACATGAATTTTCCTTGTTTATTATTCTGTTATTTGTATTTAGTTCGCTCGCACCAGCTAGCTTTGTACTTTGCTGACCCCATAAGGGGTGTGCCTCTATTGGAGTGCAGGCAGTGTTGGCGTTCCTGCTGATCGTGGCGCTTAGGCCCCATTTTCCGTTGTAGGCGCGTTTTGTGCTTTTTGGTCGTGTCCACCCTGTATGGGTATGTTTTGATTCCTCTGTGTTATCAGGTGTACTATACTGCTATACTAGATGCTTGTATATTGGTTTGTCTTTGTGACTTTGGCTGGGCGAATCAAATATACTTATTTTGCTCAAAAATTTATCATAGTTTTTATTTCCGTTTCATTCTTGTATCAAGAATGTGTTATATTATGATGTTGTGGCCGATTACGATCCGCCTGTGTTACGGATTAGTTCACGCATCGACACGCTGTGATTCCCGTGGCGGGTCGGGGCGTGACAGAGCTTGGTATCAGAGCCATTGTTTACCGGTTCACATAGAACATCATCATTATACCACTTTCTTGAGTGAATTGGGTAGAGGAGTTAGGACTTCTGTTGTGTTGTTTGATGTATGGTATGTGTGTTTTCTTTTTCGTAGAGGTTGTTTGGTGATGGCGCGTGGTAAGAGATCCCAGGGTGAGGGATCAGGCACTGCTGGGGAGGATGTCTCTCAGGCTTTCATTGAAATGGTGACCCAATTGGCACAGAATATGAGGCAGGGAAGTCAGTCAGAGGATCCGTTTACTCGACGCAACAGGGATTTCGTCAGCTTGGGTGGTGATAGATTTGATGGCATTGGAGATTCTCTAGCTGCGGATCGGTGGATCTGTAAGGTAGAGATCATATTTGAGAGGATGGTGCTAACACTATACAGCGTACTGAGTTAGCATCACACCAGTTTGACGGAGAGGCTATGTACTGGTGGGATTCAATGTGGCAGAGCCGTGATGTGTTAGAGATGCAGTGGGATACATTTTGCCAGGTGTTTGAACGACATTTTTTTCCTGATTCTGCCAGAGCTGAGATAGTGGACAGGTTTCTACATTTACAACAGGGTTCTAGATCTGTTTCAGAATACTTGGCCGAGTTTACACAGTTGAGCCGCTACGCCACTTGTTTTATAGATACTCCAGAGAAGAAGAACAATAAGTTTTTGAGTGGTCTGAACCCGTTCCTAAGGAAACAGTTGATGGTGATGATTGATCATCCTTTTGAGAGATTAGTGGACATCACATTGAGTCAGGAGCGAGTGGACGCCGAGTGTAGACAAGAGACTTTAGTTCAATGAGCTAGAGGTTCGGAACGTAGTCAGAGGTTTGGCCGAGGAAGCCAAACAATTGAGCAGGCACAACAGCCAGAGCATGCCGCAGTCCAGCAGAGAGACCCTGGTAGAGGGGGACCAGTTAGGACTGGCAAAAACCGTAGAGGTGACAGACGTTCCCGAGGAGATCATCGACATCAGCAGCAACAGAGACATGGGTGGAGTAGTCAAACAGGAACTAGGAATGATTGCTTCACTTGTGGTCAGGAGGGACATGTAGCCCGTGATTGTCCAAGAGGTCAAACAAATCGATGGGAGCATGTAGTTTGTTATACTTGTGGACAATTGGGGCACTTTTCTAGACTTTGTCCTCAGAATAGGGATGGACCGGCATAACAGAGGGCGCCTCAGGGACAGTTAGCACCTGCGCCTGAAATTAGTCAGAGAGTCCCTCTCCCAGCACCGCCTGTTCGCCTAGCAGCTATTCCCAGTCAGGGAAATGTTGGGAGTATGCTACTATTTTTTTTCTTGTAGTTGTGTTTGCCAGATATAGAAAGATTTGTGTTATGTGCGTTATGCGTAGGAAAAATTGAATGTTAGTGTGTTGTTATGTGACTCAGGATATATGTATTGTGTGCCAAGGTTTGTGCATTCGTCATCTTCCCTGTTGAGGACTCTTTTCGATATAGGAGCATCTAGGTCTTTTATTTCTAGACAGTTGGTTGTTAGAGACAACCTTGAGGTAGTGCCTTTGCCGAAGCCCTTGTGCGTCGTGTCTCCCTTGGGCAGTTCGGTTTGGTTGTGGGAATATTGTCCCCCGTTTCAAATTTTCCTTGTTGGGGAACAGCTTTGTGCTTGACTTTATTGTCTTGGGTTTTGAGGGCTATCATTTGATTCTAGGGATGGATTGGTTGTCCAGTCATCCGGTGATCATTGATTGCTTGCATAGGTCGGTGATGTTAGCTCCACCTGATGTTTCGCCTCGTGTGTTGGCTTGTGAGCCCGATTCGGTTTCTTTGATGTCGAATTTTCTAGCTCTCTTGAGATTTCTTGTCCCGACACTAGCACTGTAGAGGTTGCGTGTGAGTTCCCTGATGTCTTTCAGGAGATTTCTGGTATCCCTCCTCTTCGTGAGGTAAAGTTTCGGATTGACCTGGTTCCTGGTACTGCACCTATATCGCGTACAGGCTTACACCTAAGCAATTGGAAGAAATGAAAGTACAGCTTGATGAGTTGCTTCGTAAGGGTTTTATTCGTTCGAGCAATTCACCTTGGGGAGCTCTAGCAATATTTTGTATCCAAGAATGATGGATCATTGAGGATGTGCATAGATTATCGAGATCTGAATAAAGTGACCATCAAGAATAAGTATCCATTGCCTCGAATTGATGATCTATTGGATAAGTTGAGGGGAGCCATAGTGTTTTCACAATTAGATTTGCAATTTGGGAATCATCAGATGAGAGTTGAGGAACATTCCATTCTGATTACCGCTTTTCAGAACCGTTATGGCTTGTATGAGTTTCCAGTCATGCCATTTGGATTGACAAATGCACCAACTTTCTTAATGGATTTGAAGAATAGATTGTTTAGTCCATACTTGGGCAAATTGTGGTAATCTTCATTGACGATATCTTAGTGTGCTCGAGGAGTTTAGAGGAGCACAGAGAGCACATTCGCATTGTTTTGCAGACACTTAGAGAAAATCAGTTGTATGCGAAGTTCAGTAAGTGTCATTTCTGGGAGCCTAAAGTTCGATTTCTTGGGCATGTCATTTCTAGTGGAGGTATTGCAGTGGATCTCGAGAAAGTCGAAGCAGTGAAGTCTTGGAGATGACCGAGTAGTGTGACGGAGATTCGTAGTTTTCTAGGTTTGGCTGGTTATTACCGACGATTTATCAAGAAATTTTCCCTTGATTGCGGCACCACTCACTCAGCTAACTAGGAAGAATGTTCTTTTTGTATGGTCAGAAAAGTGTGAAGAAGCTTTTGAAACTTTGAAGCTTCGGTTGACTTCAACACCAGTGTTGACTATTCTGACACCTAGTAGCCGATTGGTTGTATTTACTGATGCTTGCGGTATAGGATTGGGTGGAGTGTTGATGCAGGGCAAGAGGTTGTAGCCTATGCGTCTCGACAGTTGAAACCCCATGAACGGAGATATTCGACACATGTTTTAGAGTTGGCAGCCGTAGTCCTTTGCTTTGAAGATCTGGAGACATTATCTGTATGTTGAGAGGTTTGAGTTGTTCATGGATCACAAGAGTTTGAA
This sequence comes from Berberis thunbergii, assembly GCA_003290165.1. Lineage (NCBI taxonomy): Eukaryota > Viridiplantae > Streptophyta > Magnoliopsida > Ranunculales > Berberidaceae > Berberis > Berberis thunbergii. The sequence continues at coordinate 4,106 of QNQO01009660.1, read as the reverse complement.
ATACCTATTCACTCAGAGGGAGTTGAATAAGAGGCAACAACGATGGGTTGATTTTCTTAGCAACTATGATTTCCGAGATACAGTATCAGCCTGGTAGGGCTAATGTGGTTGCAGACGCCTTGAGTAGGCGACATGCAGTGATGGCAACCATGATGATTCAGGAGTACCGAACACTTGAGACATTAGTTTCATTTGCAGTTCAGCCTACTTTCAGTACAGAGGGCAGCATGATAGCGGTTTAGCAGTTTATCCGTCGTTGATCAGTAGAGTGGTGGAGAGACAGACCTCTGATCCAGTGATTACGAGGCAGATAACATATTTGATAGTGGACACATTGGATGAGTGCCCTACCGATTGGTCAGTGGGTTCAGATGGAGGGTTGCGGGTCCGTGGGTGACTTTGTGTTCCGTCTGATGAGGAGTTGCGAAGAGATATCTTACAGGAAGCTCATAGATCTCGTTTTCACCATTCACCCTGGTGGAACAAAGATGTATCGAGATTTGAGACGTTCTTTCTGGTGGCGTGGCATGAAGAAAGACATTGGAGAGTTTGTGGCACGGTGTGTGACTTGTCAGCAGGTGAAAGCCAAGCATCAGAGACCGTCTGGGTTATTGCATCCATTGGATATCCCGACGTGGAAGTGGGAGTATATCACTATGAATTTCATCGACGGACTTCCATGGTCGAGGAAAGGTAATGAGTCGATATGGGTCATTGTTGATCGGTTGACGAAGTGTGCACATTTCATTCCTGTTAGTAGGAATCGAACGACATACAGTCTAGTGGTGTTGTTCATTCGGGAGATAGTTCGCCTTCATGGGTCGCCTATTTCGATTGTATCCGACAGAGATCCGCTTTTCACAACCCACTTCTGGCAGAGCTTTCAGCAAGCTATGGGTACTAGATTGGACATGAGTATAGCTTATCATCCACAGACAGATATTCAATTTGTGCAAGTGAATCAAGTAGTGGAAGACATATTTAGAGCATGCATTTTAGACTTTGGGGGCAGTTGGGAAGATCACCTACCGTTATGCGAGTTTGCGTACAACAACAGCTACCACGTAAGTATTGGCATGGCACCGTGTGAGGTACTCTATGGACGACCGTGTAGGTCCCCTGTTTGTTGGACAGAGGTTGGAGAGTCAGTTGTGATTGGGCCGGATGTGATCAGAGAAACTACTGAGAAGATTGAGCTGATTAGAGCGCGTTTGTTGACAGCCCAGAGTAGACAGAAGAGTTACGCTGATAGGAGGTGGAAGGAGTTAGAGTTTGATGTTGGTGATAGGGTTTTTCTGAAAGTTTCCTCGATGCGCGGAGTTGTTAGGTTCCAAAGTCGAGGGAAGCTTGCATCGAGGTATGTAGGGCCATATGAGATTACTGAGAGGATTGGACCAGTGGCCTACAGATTGGCTTTGCCGCAGAGTATGTCAGGTCTCCATGACGTGTTTTCCGTATCCATGTTGCAGAAGTGTTGGCAGACCCGTCGTAGATTATATAGCCCGCTAAGGTAGAAATTTTTGATGAGTTGACGTATCCAGTGAGGCCAGTAGCCATTGCTGATGATAATGTGAAACAACTTCGTCGGAGGATAGTGAAGTTAGTGAAGGTTCAGTGGAGCCACCGAGCGGGTGACGTGACTTGGGAACTGGAGGACTAGATGAGACAGAAATACCCCGAACTTTTTGCCTAGGTTTTCTTGTCGGGCTTTTGTCCGATCTCGAGGACGAGATCTCTTTTAAGGTGTGTATGATGCAATATCTGCGTTTAAAAAAAAAAATTGGGCGGGGTGTACTCAGTTATGTGGTGGCGGCACATAGACACCCACCCTTTAAACACAACCCCCCCCTTTTCTTTCTGTTTTTTTCTTTCTTTTCCAGTGAGTGACGCGACGAGCTCTTCGTCTCCTTCTCGCAGCAGATTTTCGGTAGTTTTGTTGATTTTCGTCCCCCAATCTCACCTCCTCTCTCCTCCTCATATTTCTTCATCTCTTCGTTTCTCTGTTGGTTTTTCGCACAAAAAAAAATCAGTTTTCACCATTTGGGTTTGGTGTTGGCTTGTTTGATCGGTTTCTGTAGCTCCGATCAGCCATGGAGGGGCCTTGGTGGCGTCATTTGGGAGCCCTTAGAACCGACATGAAAGGTTGATTTTGAGGTTCGCCGAATTTTTCAAAAAAAATCAGAGGGCGTGTTTTTTTTTAGTATTCTTCGGCATGAATCTGGGCTTTGGGTGCGTGGGTGAGCCTCACATTCGTGGACTCCGAGTGTCCTTAGACCCCATTTTCGGCCTGTTGTGCAGTTAGGAGGCGATCAGACCGGAGTAGGGAGGGTTTCGCCGCTTGTAATTTATTTATTTTTCAGTTTTCGGCTAGTTTACTCATTTTCGAGTCCGCTTTGCAGTTTTAAAATTTATGTGGTCCCGCATTCGTGGTTTTGCGAGTTAGGAACTTCAACCGGTAGAATTGGGTTTTGAAAACCCATTTAGCTCAGGTGAGTGGAATTATATATATTTATTTTGATAAATAATTATTTGAAACCCTGAATTTAATTTTTACATTTATACCGTCAATTGTGTTTAATTGACATCCCAATCCGAAATTCGGGGTTTTCAGATATTTCGATAATTGTGTTGGTTATTGGTGAATGAATTATGTATTGGGTTTCCTGAAAGCATGATATACTTGAATGAAATCGAATAGTGAATGAATTTTGGGGGTAATTAGGCTTTGGTGTAATGACATTGGACTTGTATGCTTTGTTTTCGAGTTTGCATAGTATGTCATGTTTTAGCGTGGATTGCCGAGTCTTGAGCATGTATGATAATTGACTCGAATAAATTTATCGTGGTGAATTGGGTCATGTTGGGACCCTGGCATAGTCGTGGTTCTATAAAAATTGCCGAATTGATTATGATTGAACGTCTGTTACCGTTGACTATGTACAGACTCGTCATTTGTGCATGTGGATATTAGTATAAGTGTTTTTACTCCGCTATAACGCCTGTTGTGCCGATGCTTAGGAGCTTACTCACATCGTGAGTTGGATGGTGCTTGAGATGACTCGCACCAGACATTGAGGACGCGATTGCATGTGACATAGAGTGCAGTAGGACGGGTCCCGGGGGACGTGCTTTGGAGATTACTCGTTTTTCCTCCCAGCGCGCTTGAGTTTGATTGTGTTTGGTTGGCCGTGTTAGGCCAGTCGTTCGGGATGTTTGAGTTTGTATCCTGGCAAATGGCACCCCATTAGGATACAAACAAGCCCCGAAGTGGTATTGGTGCACGTTGTGGGATGTGTCTGGGTGAGACACATCCGTAGGGTATGCGGATACGTACGATATGAGACACTTATATAGAATTTTACAGGATTTTTGGTTTCGACTTGATTGCTATACCTAGGAGACTAGGAAGAATTATGAGATTGTCTTTATTTCGATCGCTTGATATTTACCATGTTTGAATCACGTGTAATGATCGGCATATATCGTAAACTTGTAGTTATTGTGGAATCTGAAATGTTTGTGTTGTTGCTTGAACTTAGAAACATTATCCTTAGAGACACGGTGTGATTTACACTCAGAACTTGTTGCTTATTTATTGTTGTTTGACATGAATTTTCCTTGTTTATTCTTCTGTTATTTGTATTTAGTTCGCTCGCACCAGCTAGCTTTGTGCTTTGCTGACTCCATAAGAGGTGTGTTTCTATTGGAGTGCAGGCAGTGTTGGCGTTCCTGCTGATCATGGTGCTCAGGCCCCGTTTTCCGTTGTAGGCGCATTTTGTGCTTTTTTGGTCGTGTCCACCCTGTACGGGTATGTTTTGATTCCTCTTTGTTATCAGGTGTACTATACTGCTATACTAGATGCTTGTATATTGGTTTGTCTTTATGACTCTGGCGGGGTGAATCAAATATACTTATTTTGTTCAAAATTTTATCATAGTTTTTATTTCCGTTTCATTATCGTATCAAGAATGTGTTATATTATGATGTTGTAGCTGGTTACGATCCACCTGTGTTACGGGTTAGTTCAAGCATCGACACGTTGCGATTCCCATGGCGGGTCGGGGCGTGACAGGAGGAGTGGCCAACAGAGACCGAGCTTCCAGAGT